>OY978221.1:28900652-28935942 GCA_963854785.1 Vaccinium vitis-idaea | reverse complement strand
TATGGCAGTAGATTAGCGGTTAAACGAGAGAGAGGGCGGGAGATTCGTACCATAGTGAGGAGATTAGCAGTTAAACGAGAGAGAGGGGGGAGAGCTAGAGTTCAGAGAGGAGAGGTTTCGTCCAGTTTGAAGGGGGGACAAACCAGATTTTTGCTGCCTCTTGACTAGTTCTGTTTTTTGCCCTGGAGATTGGTGAGACTTAGAGTTAGAGAAAAAATGATTGCGTGTGGTAAGGAGGACAAGTAGTGGTGAAGAGAATTAGAGAGTTACAAAGAAAATTATTTGGTGTGATCAGTGGTAAGGAGGAGGGCAAGTAGTTGAGCAAAAAATACCATGTACAAGGGGCAAAAATACAAAATTCTAAAAAATATTATACCTAGCCTATTAAAATTTGACACCTCAGTGGGGTCAAGTGACCCCGCTTGACCCCCCTTGGCTCTGCCCCTGAGTAAAAGTTGCAACGATACTACCAAAACTATATATTACACCTATAATCAATCAAAGTATTGATAATAAAAACATATTGAGTTGTTCAAAATGATGTTAAGTGGGCGAACATATATGATTTTTTGGCATAAAAATCTACTATAATTCTAATAAAAATATGAAACGTAGGTAGGACGATCGCCCGGGCTAACCCGCCCTGCGGCCTGTCCTTGTGTAGGAGCTATGTTTGGATGCATTTGGTACAGATATCATGGAACGAGTTCTAGCAACTAATTGATGAATTTCAAGTTTCTCTTTTATTCTTTAATATTGATGGTTAGTTTTTTTTTTTTGCACGACAAAAAAGAATTTTATTAATCCAATTTTTTTTTTTTATTGATTGCTTTTACTCTTTTTTCACGGTGATTGTTTTTACCTTCTATTCCTCCACATGCATTTGAATTTTCTGCAAAATTATCACTCAATCTGCGACACTGGGGTTGGTTGTTTGAGTGTTAGTTTAAAGAAATATTTTTTGTTCCCGTATGTGCATCAAATGGCCTCAACACTAGTCTACTCTATTATAATGTGAAGAGAAGGGGAGTGTGGTGGTTTTCGAACTGCTACTAATGAGATTCGGAACCCAAACCTAAGGCGTGATAAAGAGGCACCCAACCAAATAGACTACCTGATTAATTCTCATTCTCTGATCATTGCATGAAGTAATACTACACTAGTAAATAGTTTGTTACGTAATTTCAGTATTTTTACATTGCTTGAAGTACTATTATACTTGTAGGCGGATGAATCTGGGCGGCCACTTTGACACTGTCAATTTCAAGATAGCTTAGTTTCGGACATAATTTTTTGGTATTAATGTCCTCAAAATTTATTGTTTGGCTCCTATAGAATCTTTATGATCTCCCGTAGGCCACTTAAAAGTAAAAATCTTACCACTGACTCCCTAAATTTAGTGTTTGGTACTAAGAGATTTGAATGCTTGGTCATGTTTTAAGACCTACAACAGAACTTTCAAAAGTTAACCTACTCTTTAAATATATATCATCTCTCTACAAATTTAAAGGATGAGTTAACATTCAAATATGAAAAAAAAAAAAAAAAAATTTATTCACTTCTCATTTACTTTTGAATATAAATGTAATTTGAATACTAACATGTTATTTACTTTTATCCTTTTGTCGCTTTCTATTGCCTAGGAATACTAATTGTTCTTGGGTTTTTCACCACCAAATTTTGGTAGAACTTTTTCTACTCTTCTAAAAAAAAAAATCTCAGCATGAGTTCTATAAATATTCCAAAAAATAAATTTTATATTTCAGAAATATCTTTTCTTACATGTAATGTGATGAAAAATCTTAGTTTCCTTCTCAATCCTCTGAATCACAAACACAACAAGTGAATAATTCATTGGCAAAAGGTAAGGCTAGAAAGACAAGAGGTGACAACATATATATAAATAATAACAAATTCTAGTATCTAAAAAAAAGGTCAATTCTTTCTTAATTTACAAAAGATACGAAATGCTTAATAATTAGAATTTCTAGAGTTTGCGGGAGTATACTTTACTAACTCATGATTCAAATCATGTAGAAAGATGACAAAGTATAGTCTTGAAGCCCACTTTTATAAATTCTGCTGGAGTTGTTGTGATCTCTTGATAGGTAGCTCCTTTATTACACAGGTACACATAATATTATGTTCACCAACAAATTTCATTAACAGGGCGTATCCCAACTGGACCCATTGCCCCTTTTTTGGTCGCAAAAATGCCAGAAAGTAAGTGTCTCTCTGTATAATATTTAATACAGGCTCTCTGCAAGCAGATTGCAGGGAGAGCATTCAATTCATTCACGCCTCATCTGTTGCTGTTAGATTTCAGAATTGGAATTTCACGTTCCAGGTAACCTTTTTACTGCGTATAGGTTTAAATTTTGTTTTCTGAACTCATATTTCACCCCAGCAGCTTTCGTTTTGAGTGTATTGTTGAAATGTAAACAAATACGTATACAAAATTAACAACATATGCAGTGGTTTTGTTTTTTTTTTGTTTTTTTTCAGTTAAAAGAAATCTATTAATAATTTAATATATGAGATTGGAGTACAAATATTAAAGAATTGAGGCCACAAACCAAGGTTTGGTTTCGGCTTTCGGAAACGGTTACACACTGATATACTATAGTGAAAGAGAAGTCGTGTAGCTTCCCAAGTGCCAAAAAAAGAAAGAAAGAGAAATCGTGTGCATATCGTTGTTTTCCCGTTACGCATCAGTTAGTTTTCAGTTCACAGTCGTTACAGGCGATACTTGATCATTACGGTGCATGATTAAGGTACTTAGATATATTCTTTTCTCAAAATTGACTTTTATAAATTCATGGCAGCAACAACCGGTTCCTATTTGTGCAATAATCCCGATGGATGTTACATCTCAATCGTTACCGTTACATACCCCGATACCATTATTTAAAACCTCTGGCACGGTGGCATCACAAGATTCACAACAAACTAGATTGACACTCTCACCTACAACAATCATTTGCTACTCAAAATCCTAAATCAAAACACAGTTGGCAAAGAACCAACCAAAATATATCTAAAACATTCCAGTACCAAAGAAACACAATAGAACTAACCTCCACTCCAAATTGAGAAACAAGTATGCAGTAGCAACCTCCAGTAAAAGTAGCTGGCATTAGACGCTCGGACATGGGGTTTCTACTGTGCATGCACAACAGGTGTTGTGCACAATCTGAGTCGTCCGTTGCTCGGATGGACGGCTGAGATTTCACCTCGGCACCTTTGCATCCGAACCGTTCGTTGTCGTGCATGCAACATGAAATCTAAGCCGTCCATCTGAGCAATGGATGGCTCGGATGATGCACAACACCTGCAGTGCATCCCATGCACAACAACAATCCCAAATCTAGATGCTCAGCAGTCAGCACACAGCTTAATTATCAGTAGCTTACAAGCACTCATATGGCTTATAGCTTCCCCAGTACTATAACATCCAAAACTATTGCACCAGGATCATAAGCAAAACCCCACATCATAAAACATTAAAGCCCGCAATATTATCTCTGGTTTGAAATTAAACCTCTCTCTGGTGCTATCAACTCCTTCAGGAGCAGTATAAATGGACCTTTGCATAGGATTTAATCAAGGATGGAGCCAGACGGTGGCTAGTAGGGGCAGTTGCCACTGCTACAATTTCATAAAACCTTACTATTGCATTGAATATATATATATATATATTCCTTATCTAGTCCGGGATCCCTAATCCGGGACTCGTAGTTCCGGATCAAATTTTCATGATCCGAACCGTCCAATGTGTTTAAAACGTGTTTTTAAGGGTCCCCGCAAGAAATCATCAAAAAAAAAAAAACCGGGAAGGTCTTGATCCAAGCAGTTTTTCATAATACCGTATATGTATAATTTTTGTGAAAAACTGTTCAGATAAAACCCTTCCTGGTCGTTTTTTTTTTATGATTTCTCGCGGACACCATTAAAAACACGTTTTGAACACATTGGACGGTTCGGATTATGCAAAAAACACATTTTAAAACATTAAAAACACCCATTTTTCTTTAATCCGGGATCCTTGACTGGATCATTGGTGTATATATATACATATTATCATCAAATTATAACACCCCGTCCCCCTCCGCAAAAATCCTGGCTCCGTCCCTAGTTTGAATTGGGCAATTTGCGAGTGAGCGGTGAGATTGGACTTACATGATTAATCGAGATCAGTGAAAACTGGCCCAAACGTTTGAGTTATAAATTTTTTTTAATATTCAAAACCTTCATTAACCGACTACACGTTGATACCAGCAAAATACAACAGCTTACAAAATTGTACACCAAAATAACTTGTGCAGTGGTGACAGCACTTTCCCTTCAAGTGGATATAGTATTAGTGCTACTAATTAAAACTGTCGAGTGTCGAATCGTCGATATGATACATTTGGAGGTCAATCGTGTGTGCTGATTTTGCGGTTAATTTCATTTTTTACTAAGGGGTTTTGTTACAATTCTTCTTTCACTTGTAATGTTATTGAGAACTTTATCAAGAAAATTAAGAAGAAAAGAAAAAAAAATAACAGCAAAACTAAAGAAATAAATTCAACTGTTAACTTTGATAAATGTTTTTTTTTGAAAGGCAAAAAAGATTTTATTAATCTTTGAAAACAAATTACAAAGATTAAAAGGATCCTAGACACGAGACATCCGGAAAGAGAAAGAGCCGACACGAAAAGAAGGCACCTCTCACTCCGAAAGAAACAAGCGGCTAGGAACCAAAGGGAAAATAACAACCTGAGGCTGGCAAGAAACCAACCAAAACCCCCAAAAGGAAAAAAACACCACAAAGCAAAGCCTAAAGAAACCCAACCAAAGCCTAAAGAACAGCCAAAACACCTCAAAAAAAAAAAAAAAACCAACCGAAGCCCAAAGAACTACCACAATAGAACAAAGACCCAAACGACGTCAATGGCTTTCATCAGAGAAGCTTCTAATTATTTCATCATCATCCCCCAAATAATCTTCACCCAAGATCTTGTTAATTGACCTAGTAGCCTGAGCTGAATCAAGGTGAAACTTGTTCAAGCCTACAGAAGAAACAGATAAAGCAGCGGCTGCAATCGCAGATCTGAACACAACACATTTCTTTTTCTTTTTTTTCTTTCGGCCAACTTTGATAAATTTTGGTACAGCTTAGTGTGCTCAATCGAAATTTAATCATCATGATCTGAAACATTCTGTCTGTAGAGATAGCTAAACACTATATGTTTACTGGAAATCAAGTTAATCTGACATTGTATCTACATGATCAAGATAGATTTGTCTCCCATGCACTACATTTTTTAAATTATATTGGCCATCAATTCTCATATACCTAATATTCTCTGAACAAAGGACTGATGATACCTGATCAATTTAATTTTTTCCATGAATAATCTACTTAGCGTAATCTACGTACAAACTGAACGGTTTAGATCACAAAGATAAAATTTCGGTTAAGCACTAAGGTGTCTTACGTGCATTGGTGGACTACGGTACCATTGTCCCACTTCCCATTTATTTTACTAAAATTTGTTACAAATTTCGCTGAGAAGAATCGGATGAGCATATAAATATACACTAAAATTGGGAAAAGTTGATATAAGTCTCTTTCGTCGTCTTTAGTGTACTTTTTCAATTTTGGATTTAACTTTTAAATTTTTTCAATCAAAAAGATTTTGTGTGAAAAAAAATTATGCTCAATAAATGCTCAGTAAGGTTAAAGATTTGTTCACCTTTAATTTGGACCCACAAAAAATCCCAATTTAAAGCCGTTAAGATTCTCCCAATTTTTTGAGCACTTATAACCACAACAAATGTCTGCAAGTTTCATTAGAGCATGTACACCAGCCTAGCCAAATGTTTAGCCAAAATACCGATTCAACAGTCACTTTTCGCATTTGGCTAGTCACCTTTTGAAAAAACACTGCACTAGCCTCTTTATTTTAGTTCTACTCCACTAAAATACTCTTTTATTTATCACTCATTTGTCGCTCAGTACCCTAAGTGAATTTGGGATTCAAATCTTAAACGACGACTCTATATAACCAACATGCAAGTTACATTATATTCCATGAATTTCATAATATATACATATCTCCAAAATTCAGGCGAAAATTTCTTTCAAAATTCAATGAAAATCAAAATATTTCATGAATTCCATGATACATCAAAATTCATGAAATGACGAAAATACAATACATCAAAATTGGGCTACAAATGCATCATGAAAATCATGACAGATTAATGAAATTACCATATGATCATTTCAATAGTCCATGAAGTTAACCCTTTCACTATACGTCAAACTTATCCTAGAAATACATCATGAAAATCATGACAAATTTCTATAAAATTACTGTAATCCTGTAAATTATCCATGAAACAATACTATATCAAATTGCTGCTACAAATATGTCATGAAAAACATGATTAAATAGATTGCAAAAACTATAAATTTGTAAACATGATTTAATATGCAATATTTTAGAAATGTTTGGCGGATCGAGCACAGGAGATGAGCAACCCAATTTCATTATTGAAGGCTTCCAATAAATTCTTTCACTATTGCACTTGCAAACAACGTTTGATTGCTTTTTGCCCCTTCAGTATTCCATCCACAAGATCAACAACGACGAGGACGCCGTTACAGAGAGAGTAGGAGGTGAAGCCGTACCACCGAAGAAAGGAGAGAGAGAGAGAGAGAGAGAGAGAGAGAGAGAGAGAGAGAGAGAGAGAGAGAGAGAGAGAGAGAGAGAGAGAGAGCAATAGCATTCACGGCGGTGGGGTGTAGATCAATGATGCCGTCGCCATTCAGACCGCTAGAGAGAGGAGAAAAAGGGTGGGCGACAGTGTTCGTGTCGGTGGATGTGCAGATGGACGCTGCCACCGTTCCAGAGAAGGTTTTGGGGGTTTCGTCGGAAATTGAGGATCAGATTTTTACCTCTAAGTCTAGGAAAGAGTCATCTAATTACCATTAAGGTAAGTCACTTTTTTTAAAATTGCCATTAAGGTGAATCACTCTTTTTGGGGTTTAGGTTTAGGGTGCACTTTTCCTATTATAGAGTTTTAGTGGTTTAGGCACTTTCACATAGTACTATAGGGTTTTAGACACTTTCATAGGGTACCCTAGGGTTTTAGGCACTTTCATAGGGAGTAAGGTTTAGGTTTAGACACTTTCATAGGGTACTCTAGGGTTTAAGTTTAGGGTGCACTTTCCTATTATAGGGTTTTAGTTGTTTTAGGCACTTTTATAGGATACCCTAGGGTTTTAGGCACTTTCATAGGATACCCTAGGGTTTAGGTATATGCACTTTCGTAGGGTATCCTAGGATTTAGGCACTTTCATTCGGTTTAGGGAGTTGAGGAGGGAGAGAGATTGTTCCCAAAAACGGGCCGTCACTTTTCCAAGGAAAGTGTACCGATAGGTCCACCCTAGATTTGAAAATGCACAGAAAACCCCACCTACAAACAATAGTAAGGCTTTGTTGGTTTTGGTTTTCAAGAACCGGTTTTTTCAATTATTATTCAATTATTACCCCTATTTTAAATTTTTATTTTTATTTTTCTCTCTATCTCTCTCCAATCATTAATACCTATTTTTTAATTATTATCCCTACTTCACCCTCTAATCATTACAAAAACCAAAACTCAAAACCCAAACCAAACACAACCTAATTGTCTCATGAAGGATTTGTATAGGTGACATCGTTGATGTATTCGCCGCTATTGAACCCACCGAGTTGTCGTTATAAGCGTCCAATTATCTTCTAATTTTAGGACGTCCACGACCATGGCCAAAAAATGAAGAGAACACAACACGAAGTTAGCATGTTAAAGGGTCGGCTATTTCAGACACGACACACGAATATGACAAGACACAATAATCGAATAAACTCCCTTGGGGCCGAAAAAAACAACAAAAAATGAACTAAAGGGATCAGGTTAGGGTTGAGAGAATTCTGACATGAACACGAGATGACATGACACAACGCAACGTGGGATGAGAATTTGTGAAAGGACACGATAACATGACACGAACTGGACACAAATTTAGTAGGTTATGGTTGGCTATTTCTAACACGGAAGATAAATATGACACGACATGATAACTCGAAAAGCTAAATAGATCGGGTTAGGGTTGATAAAATTATGACCCGAACACGATATGACACAACACGACACAACATGACGCCCAACCCTACACTTACATACTTACATAGCATATATTATTCTTATTAGTGTTATACAATTTGGAATTTGTAGAAAAACTAAACAAAATTTAAAATCTTTAAGTCCTTTGGACCCTTAGGCGGCTCGCCACTTGTAGAAGCTAGCCCCCTTATGTTGGTTGGGGAAATCTATTCTTACAGTTTGCCCGCTCGAATATATGCTCCTCCTTTTGCTTGTTGGAGAGCCGGTAAAAGTTGCTTTTCAAAGGCGACAAAGTACCCGATTGGATGCAAGATGAATCTTGGGGGATAAAATAGTAAGGAGGGATAAGATAGTAGGGGGTATTATTTATGAAGGGTAGGCCCACAATGATATGACATTTATGAAAGATGAATAAATAGTATTTGGTTTAGAAGATTTTGGTAATAAAGGGGACAAAATAATACTTGTTTGTTTAATAGTTGAGATGGAGGGATAAGGCTTACTTAGAGGATCTGAGGTGGATTGAGGGGGATGAGTGGGGGTATAAACAGGGGTTACTAATACTATAATAAAAGGGGTCGCCCTGTTATTATTTAGCGAGGGAGAAGAGGTATTCAGGGTTATAAAATATGGAGGGCGATAACTCATCTACCCTCTCCTAAACGTTCAATTCACAAACCATGGTGAGGAGTTGACCCGGGATTAGTTATCTGGACCCAAAAGTTATACCCCTCCTCGTCCTTCATCCAAACGAGGCCACTTGTACTTATAATAATTGATTTGTTTAGCAATGCTACATTAGTAAGTTGTGGGTTCGAGTCTCAACAAACTAAAAATTTCATGAAAGCACTTTTTCGATTCGGGGCTGTCATCTGAAAATGAAAATGAGAGCACCAAGATTCAAACTTGAAATCACATATGTGAAGCCCAAAGCCTTACCACTAGAATACTCGAGCTAGACAGATGATGGGCTATTATGTATATAGGGGGTGTTCCACTAAGCCAGTTTTTAAACTAAACTGATTTTTCATGAATTTTTATATAATCTATTGTGAGTGAATGGACCTATCTTAATTTTAAGGAAAAATTATTTTTTGTTGGTGGAACGGGGCATAGTATTTACTTTGACTTGGGGGCAAACTTAGGGATACTATTTTCAAGGGTCAAGTGATGGATTCACCCTGCCCCTGAGCCATAAAAGATGGAACAATGATAGGTATACACCTTCTCAACCACTCCCCACCACACCCTCTCTCACATGTATGGTGGGGCCCATTGAGACCCACCGGGTGAGCCCCACCACACATGTGAGAGAGGGTGTGGTGGGGAGTGGTTGAGAGGGTGTGTACCTATCATTTTTGTAAAAGATGGGCCAGAAGGGGCACCTATATCCCATCACTTTCGCAAACATTGCCTCACTCGTTTTCAACCGCTCTTCCCGATAAATTTTTTAGTGTCGAGTGGGTATTGCCCACGTGGTACCTGCTCGGCAATCTCAGCTTTCTATAACGCGATCTAATAGTCCGAATTTTAGAGAAAGAAAAAGAAGAGAGAGAGTGTTTGGGTGAAAGGAGAGGGAGAATCAATTTGGACCGCCCAAAACACATTTAACGGCTCGGATCATGCTTTGGTACCAAATGGCAATACCCACTCGGCACCCAAATTTTTTTCGCTCTTCCCTCAAATCAAATGACAAAGCCCCTATTCATGCGTTGGCTTTTCACTTGTTTTAGTTTTGCAAAAATGATTGTGACACAAACTTTGTGCCACAACCAACCACAACCCCACTCACATGGGGTGTGGGTCTCACATGGGACCCATATGCGGGCCCCACACCCCATGTGAGTGGGATTGTGGTTGGTTGTGGCACAAAGTTTGTGTATGTATCATTATTCCTAGTTTTGTTTTACATCCAATCAAATAAATTATTAAAAAAAGAAGAAGATAAAGATTGCGTTTTTTGGCGCGATCTTTCACTTTTAATCTCGGTTTAAAAATCATGATCTACCCATGTGTAATCAAAAGTCTACATCTTTCAACCACAAGTTAAGACCGTGATGAAAACGTATAAAAAATGTGATTAAAAAAGAAAAGACCGTGATCTTTAATTAACAATATGATATCAGTCTTTTACCTAAAGCCGTGATTGTTTAGACAAAAATTATCTAAGTTTTCCTAAAACCGTGATTAATAG
Source organism: Vaccinium vitis-idaea (assembly GCA_963854785.1). Taxonomy (NCBI): domain Eukaryota; kingdom Viridiplantae; phylum Streptophyta; class Magnoliopsida; order Ericales; family Ericaceae; genus Vaccinium; species Vaccinium vitis-idaea. Next base: position 28,925,588 of record OY978221.1, on the reverse strand, counting down.
AATGTTAGACCTCAGTTTTTATAAAAAAAAACCGTGGTCTATGTAGTTCCTTTCATTTATTATCACACTTGAGATTTATTTATTTATTTTTTTTAAGAGAACACTTAAAGATGAATGAGAGCTACATCAAATTTGGAAGCCGAAGTTTGGAGCATTTATAGAGGCCTTACAATTATCCTGGAAAAAGGCTGGATGAATATGCACATTGAGTCTCTCAGACTGCTGCCGTTATCCTTTTCAATGAAGGAGCAAGCGCGAATCACCCTCAAAGCAACATCCTCAACGATGGCAAATATCTCCTCAACCGCACTCTCTCACTCATAAATACAGAAGTGCGAACAAATGTGCTGATTGTCTTGCTAGAATTGGAGCTGAACAAGATGAAGAACTTGTCGTGACCACTACCTTTCCTCGGGCCTTAAGGGAATTCCTGATAAGGGATGGGCTCAATCTTCCCCAGATTTTAGACTAAGTTTCTTTAACTTCTGCTTTGGTGTTGTTTGTATCCCCCGCACTCTTGATGTGGACTATATCTTTCCGAAGCAGCCAAAAAAAAAAAATTTGTCTTTTACTTAACAAATGTTTTTCCAATTATAACCCCAACTCATACAAATTCGCAATACAAAAAAAAAAAAAAGAAAGAAAGAAAGATAACAAACCAAATCGAATTGATTTATTAGTCAAGAAATTGATTGTTGACATTGGACTACTGAACATTAGTTACACCAACAAAAAAAGTTCAACTCTGAGAACTGGTAAATTACAAACAAAAAATCCACCCTAACAAGTTATGTAATCCCAATTAGCAGGTGCATATGAACAACTGCTCCAAAGATCAATCCTTACAACTAGCTCCCCTCCAAGGATCATTTGCTCTCGTCTCTGCGACATTTAGAGGAGCCTCTATTGCAAATTGAATAATAAGAGATAAGTAGAAAGACCTATGATGCTTCTGAAGTCGCAACACTTTTATAGTTTTGTATTAGAAAGGCGCCATTGAAGAACTTTCTCACCCGAAAAGAATACAGCTAATATTAATTCCATACTTCATCTAGTACTCACTTCCCAACTTCACCGTGTGGCTTCGATCCATAGTTTTAAATAGCGGTATCAGTCACGGTATCGGGAACCGGCGTATTGAACGATACGTCGCGGGAATCAAGTGTAGCGGTCGTGAAATTTTTATTTTTTAACTTTTTGAGCGTATCGGCCGATAACTCATGACCGTGAGACAAAGTATCACATATAGGTAGAAACCGTGGTTTGCAAAACCCAATTGATGAAAATCCATAACCCTTAACACGGCATATACAAACACATCTACATTTTTAGGTAAGATGACATTTACAAATTGGTTTTGGTTCTTCTAATAGAACATGCATTAAATAGAAGAATGAATTGTTGAGATGTTCATCATATACATAAGTGGTACGGTGGTAATGATAATGCAGTCATAAAATACTTTAGGCGCATCTAAGGCGACGAAAGCTGGCGAGGAAATTCAAATTTCCTCGCCAAATGGGTCCTTATGGCGAGGAAATCGATTTCGTCGGCAAAGAGTACACTATGTCGACGAAATTATCTTTCCTCGCCCAAAAACTAAGATTTGGCGAGGAAATGAACATTTCCTCACTAAAAGGCTACCATTTGGCGACGAAATTTGAATTTCCTCGCCAAACAGCAAATATTGGCGACGAAATTATATTTCCTCGCCAAAAAGTTAAGATTGGCGACAAAATTATATTTCCTCGTCAAAAAACTAAGATTTAGCGAGGAAATGAATATTTCCTCGCTAAAGGGTACCCATTTGGCGACGAAATTATCTTTCCTCGCCAAAAAGCTAAGATTTGGCGAGGAAATGCTAGTTTCCTCGCCAATTGTTCAGAATAGGCGAGGAAATTTTGTTTCGTCGCCAAATGTTAATGTTAGGTGACGAAATATTTCCACACCTTTTCTCGGACTATTTAGATTTTGATATAGATGTGTTGTATTATCCCAATGCTAAGATATAATTAACAACTTTAGTAGCTCACTAATACTATAAGATATTATTAGCAAAATATTTTTTTTACATTTTCTAGTAATGATAAAAATGAAACTATTTTCCTCTCTAGTTCTTCCTCATTCACTTTTTCTCATTAAAAATGGGGAATGATAATGCCAAAACCCAAATTGTTGGTGCCAAAACCAAAATTGTTGGTGCCAAAACATTAATTTCAAGTTATCATTGAATAACTTATATGCCCTCTTCTACACCCGTAACTTTTCACCATCATTTTACTTTACAAAACTACCCCTGAATCTCTTCTCTTACCATGTTTTTGATATTTTCATATCGATCCACTTGCTCTTAATAAAAATCGACGCCACTCTAATATTAAAAGGTAAGAGTACTCATGACGAAAAAGTGACATCGTAATCAACCCAAATCCAATAATCATGAATAATTTCAACAAATTCAACAACTCCAGGCACGTAATCATCAATAATTAAAACATAAATTCCGAAAGTTCTAAGATGTGATAAACAAATTATAATAATATACTAGTATTACTTTAATATTCTAAAAAAAATTTCCTCACCAATTGTTCTAAATAGGCGAGGAAAACACTATTTCCTCGCTAAATGGGAAGAATAGGCGAGAAAACCTTTCCTCGCCAATAGTTCCGAATAGGCGAGGAAAAACAATTTCCTCGCCAATTGGTCAGAATAGGCGAGGAAAAATTTCCTCGCCAATTGTTCCGAATAGGCGACGAAAAATTTCCTCGGCAATTGGCAGATTAGGCGAGGAAATTTATTTTTCCTCGCTAGAATACCTTTTGCGACGACCTTTTGGCGAGGAAACCTGGCGAGAAAATTTTTCCTCGCCAATTCCTTTAGCGAGGAAATTTGGTGCTTTGGCGAGTAAACTCAATCCTCACTGTAGACATTTTTTCTTGTAGTGTGCTTTTTTTTTTCTTTTTTAAGCAAAAGAAATACCATGGGCGCATGTCAAACATCCAAAACTTTGTACACTATCTTCATAAAAAGTCAAATATCTTTGAATTCTCTAGTGGAAAAATTGAGGAAAATACTTTGAACATAGTTTTTGGGTGTGACAAGGGCCGGGCCACCAGTCACCCCAGAATACCTCTGCCCTAGTGTGCCTTAAACAAATTGACAATTCTTAGTACTATATAAATTCAGACGTTCTAGTTAATTTTAACTCTCCTTTCTAGGAAAACCTAATGTACCCTAATTCTAGCCCAACCAATCACAATCGGTATTGAACCTTTAATAGAATCTGAACAAACAATCTCACAACATTTGAGTTGTGCAACACGTGTATGGGCCCATCCCGGGTCATCTACAATCCTGTGCATTGGTGCACAACACAGACACTGCTCCGCGGGGCACAACCACTGGTTGCTACTCAATATTAACTCACGAAACAGTAGTCACCTTGAAGTAACCACATTAATAAGCTTATGGTATAAATTTTCACTTATCAGTGATACTTTATTGGTACGTACTACGTACAACCTGCAATTTCAAATTCGTACTCTCTGGGTACTGTTTGCAGTTATGAATAAGTACTCAATTAGTACATGCATCCATCTAGAAGGGTCGTTTTCTGCAAGTGCCATTCGTTAACATTTATATTGATGTTGTAATACGTACTAAGGTATGATTTACAAATAGGTGGTCCTTGATGCTGTCGGCAAATTAACTGTTATACGATCATTAAGTACTATTGCGTTGTCACAACAACGAGTACACAAATTCCGAGACAAATCATTCTTATCATATACATCAATTGAAAGTACAAATTAAAAATGGAAACAACGGTCTAAAGTCCATACTATAAATGGGCTTTTTATTAAACTCAACCTAAGTTACTATGCAGTGAAGGATTTCAAGTCCAAATAAAATTCCTGAGTTAAAGTGAGGATTAAAAAGAAAGGTTAATACTATTTTGTTTGATTTCATTTCGTCAACCTAACGCTAAAACAAAATTAGGACGTCTTGGGAAAAACAAATAAATATTATATCAGATATACAAACTTCCTCTTTACATCCTATATATTTTTCTCATATATGTTGGCATATATAGGTTATATATATTAATGTCATTGTTGCTTATTTTGATGACAACTCTATATACTTGGTCGTTCGCTTTTCTTTTTTTTTTTGTATTCTGCAGTGGGAGATTAGGGAAGAATTAGAGGGTTAACTAATATATATAAAGGGATGCCAAGCAAAAATAATAATGATGTCGAATCACAAAAATGGAAATAAAAAACAAAAATCATAGCAAAATTAACACCAACGCATAAGTATTTGCATAGTTATTGTAACGACTCACGCTAGCTGACCTGTTTAACCTTTCACACAACTACGCGGCTCAAAAAGTTAACCTCGAGGTAATAGTAACTGGTTGGCCTTACCCTTATATACCATATAACTTCCCAATGTGGGATGTTACAGTTATTTTTAAAGCATATATATGTAATATGTTCATGGCCGGAGATTGACAGAGAAAATGCATCATGAAAGTTGAGACGACAATAACCCAACATTTTGAACTCTTTCACATAGAACTTTAAAGTGTAAAGTGATTTAAATATCGTTATAAGTAGACAAAGTTTTGTACTACTATAAATATGTCGACAAACAATATACCCTATAATAAAAAAATGAGTCAGACCCAGCTTGTATTGGAGGCTTCACTCCCGGACCCGGTCTGGGCACCCCCGCACCCCAGCAATGCTAGAAGAGTCGTGTACTCAGCGTCATGACGTTTCATTTTTTGAGGCCTCGCGTCATGACGTTTCATTTCTTCTATTCTTTGTAGGTGATGGTTCTTGCTTTAGTCAAATATGATGAGCCGGAGAGGTATGGATAGTCAACAGTAAAGACACAGTGAAATGGGAGAATGAGGTGGTCTAGAGGAAGGGTGAAGAACAGAGCAGGCGTGCACCGAAGGAACAAAGGCAGTGGATTGCTCTCAGTCTAATCCGTGATACCCTTGGTGACCTAGGAGATGGGGAAAGAATTCACTAGAGAGAATGTTCTCCTCTCACTCAGCGATTACCCTTTTCTCTCTCTAGAATGACATATGCCTCAGCCAAGATCTCACCAACCTCTGGGCATGAAAGGGAATGTCCCATATTTATAGGCATCTTGGACCAATCATAATGTGTCAGGCTGTCATCCTATAATATGATAACACGTGTCCTTTCCATACAACCTGACCGTACGGGTGACGTCATCACCACGCAGCTGACCCGCGCGGTGACGAGCCATTTCCCCGCGCAGCGATCCTCTTGTTCTTAGCCACCAAGCCACTAGATCTCCCTTATTCCCGTTAGGGCAAGGTCGTGACCTGCTCGGTCGCGCCTATACCACAGCCAAGCCTCAGGGGGCCCCCGGGGTCCTGCCTTCAGACAGCAGCAGGTATAATTACCTGGGCTAAACTAGACTAGCTACTCGGGTTCTCGCCCATATTCTGGACCGCGCTAGTCGTTTGGGCCATGAGCTTTTCTCCTATTCGGATGGTTCATGGTTGTCCAAGCACCGCCCTTACTGGGCTTGAGGTGCGCGCTGCTGGAGCGCCTTACGCAAGAGGGTCCCGCTCTAGTGGCCCCCTCACGCGGAGATTTATGCCCGCGCCAGTGGACCCCTTTGCGCGGAGAGTGCCACGTGTCGAGCGGTCACCGCGCCACCTGGGTGACACTTGTCATGATCTTATTGTCAGGTCAACGTTGACTCGATCTGGTCAACGAGGGGTCTCGCGCTGACCTCCCCTACATTCTTTTACCACAAACAGTAGTGGCGCCCCCAGTAGATTCCGTAAACTTTTTCCCTCCTCTTCTCTCTAGTTGAATTTAGGACAACGTAAAGTGTACTTCACATATATGTATATGCATTTTCAATGATCCAAGCCATTTGTATGGTAGGGATAGTCAAATAATTTTTCTACACAAAAATTCAACTTGATCGGAAACTTAACAGCTTGGTAAGAACATTTTATTTTTGCAAAAAACGCGCTGTTAGACTTTTTATTTTTTATATATGAATAAAAGTATTTATTTTCATGAAATAGTTGAGAGTATCCGATCAACATATGCTTGCATGGACATTCTATTCGACAGGCAATTTCATATGAACAAATCAGATCTTTGAGGACAGATTTGGGACAGAAATGAGCTTACGAAGAGAAGTCTTTTTCTAGGAGAATACTAATTATGTGCCCCACTAAAAGGAATTTTAAAATTGGAGTAGCCCACCATTGAAGAAGTCCTCCCCACCTCCCCCACCAATAATTAGGCCTGTACAATAAAGGTAGACTGGATGAGCACTACCAAAACGTTAGAAATTGGGACCTCATCTAAAGTTTGATACAATGTAGTATAAAGACCAAACACATGCATCTAGTTAGCTATGTTAAAAATCAGGTAACACCCGCCTCTTAAGAGACACGGGACGGGTACTCTTCAGGTTTAGAGGAAATTGACATCTCTAACCCTCATACTAAAAGGAAAGGGCAAGTGGTGTGCCTGTATTGTGATTGTAATTTCTCTGTCAAAACAATTATCCACTGAGCTTCTTGGACATTTTTTACTTTGACCATATATCAATTAAGAAGTCCAAAAGACCAAAAAACTAATATTCTAGAGAAATTTATGTCTTACTAGAGTTGTGGTCATGGCTCCTACTTTAACTAAAATTCTAGATGCTACTTAATTGCATAGTTTTATTTCACAAGATAGCGCATCTATATATAGAGCATAGCTGAAAGCGAACAAAAAAAGCTATTCTCATAGCGTTACGTAGGCTTAGCTTCTTTCACTATCTATATTTATATTTTTATATGATAATATCACCAGTGGACAGCGAACAAGCCACACTAAGAAAGCAATCCAACCAGGATTCACGGGAAAGATAGTCGCGCGGAAATCTGATTCCATAGTAAAGGCTGAGTCAGACCCTATGCATGTTTACTTCGTAATAAATAGCTTGTCTTAGCTCGACATTATCAAGCCATACTATCTACCTAAAAAGATTTTAAACTTACATTCTATATACACTCTATGGAGTACTATATAAGCAATTCAAAGAAAATTAAAAGAGGTGTATGCCGAATACGCCAAATAAGGGTGTGCATATATTATAGTACTATCTTCCAAATCCTTAACATTATAGTTAAATTATTTTCTCAGCAAAGAAAGAGAATTTAGTAATCAAAGAATGAACCGATCGAGACATTAAAATGATCAAAATGATCAATTAAGGATTAAATGGCTTCACTACCGGGAGCAAGAATGCCAACTAAGGTTGACACCATTGCCCTGGACAACATGTTCGCATCCACTAGTTACTGGACCATAGTTTTAAGAAAACTGAGTGCATTAAAGTTCATCAATATTAATGTTGCACGAGAGGCAGATACAACAATGATCATAGGTATCACAAACAAAATAAAATTACAAAAAATCAATATACAATCTTGAATATTGCTTACAATTTCCAAAAACAAAAATGTCAGTCACGCATCCATATTTACATGTATTCTTACATCTTCTCTTATAAAAATTGGTGAGACTTTTCAAATCGTGTTGTGGGTCTTACTATCAACGAAAAAACTAAAGGTACCGATAAAATGTGTACAAACTATGTATAGATTGGCTTGGGGACCAAATTTTGGGTCCCACGCGAATGATCCGAGCCGTTCATTGATCTTAGAATGATTTTCCAAGAGGCCTCGAGAGAAATCAGCTCAATCGGAATTGTGTAAGTGCTTGATCCAAAATCTCCCCGTTTCATTTAATTTTTTTTGAATGAAACAGGGAGATTTTGGATCAAGCACTTACACAATTCCGATTGAGCTGATTTCTCTCGAGGTCTCTTGAAAAATCATTCTAGCTAAGATCAATGAACAGCTCAGATCGTTCGTGTGGGACCCAAAAGTGGATTCCCAAGCCGGTCCGTACATATTGGTTTGTACATATAGAAAGGTTCTACTATGAAATGTGAGAGGATTATAAGAATGTATGCAAGTTTGGATGCGTCCCTAGCATTGCTACTGCCGAATTTTTCTGACCAAGAATATGTATAAAGCTCTCTAACTTATACAATAGCTACTGGAAAAATGATATTTTTTTAGCAAAGAAAAATGGAAGAAATACGAGTGTTGTGGCAAAGAAATGCAGATCATTCTCTCACAATACATCACATAAAAACCGTGAAAAGCCAATTTATTTTAAAAATTGCCTTAGTGGAACACCCTATTAAGAAAGATGAACAAAATTGCACTCTGAAGAAGGGGGGACATAGTAGCTCAGATGGTATAAATTTGACTGCAAAAAAAAGATAATGTTGATAAAAATGGCAGCAAGTACTTGGAGAGCATTTACTAGTATTGGTATTTAGTACCCCTACCAAATTACCAAGTTGTGGCTTTACTTCATGATGTTCTCATGTTCAAGTGTCTCTTTTGTTACAAATAGATGAAGTCTCACACAATGTAAATTAGGAAAGCAAGGAACTGATCTATGTATTATTGATGATCCAAACAGCCTATATATAGGCTAATTAATAACAAACGGATGAAAGCTGAAAAATAGGAACTACCAAAGCATGAAAATAGGATCATGCACACACTACTCAGTCAGTCCTAGAAAAGTGCTGACCTACAAACAACTAATGAAACAGACTCAACTTACTCCTAGAGACTAGGCCAAAGTAGGCCACATTCAGCAACAAAATAGAAACGGAAAAATAACCTTCCTAAAGACTAGGACAAATGAAACAAACTTCCAACATTCCCTCCCTTAAACTGAAAGTTTTCAAACATTCAGTTTAATATGCTAGCTATGAGACAAACTCTTCAAACTTGATCTTCCAAAGTGCAGACACCAAGCAACTTTCTAAGCTTTGCAAAAGACGCCAGCTTGAGGGATTTTGTGAATAAATCAGCAACCTGGTCTTCACTCCTGTAGTAAATTAGATCAATGACTCCATCATTCGTGAAATCCCTCAAAAAATGATACTTCACATCTATATGTTTGCTTCGACCGTGTAGAACAGGATTTTTTGAGAGCTTTATTGCTGAACTGCTGTCACAATAAATGAGAGTAGGCCCGTCTTCCTTGAACTGCAATTCTTTGAGAATTTTCTTTAGCCAAATAGCTTGACACACACAAGCTGTTGCAGCAACAAATTCAGCTTCAGTTGTTGACAATGTGACGATTGGTTGCTTCTTTGATGACCATGAAACAGCTCATGTCCCCATCATGAAAACATACCCAGATGTTCTTTTCCGATCATCCGAATCTCCTGCATAATCACTATCCGTGAAGCCAAGCAAATCTGATTTTTCTCCTTTCTTGTAGAAGAGCCCAAACTCCTTGGTACCTTGCAAGTATCGGAAAATTCTTTTTGAAACCAATAGATGAATCTCTGTAGGACACTCCATGTACCTACTAATGATATTCACAGCATGCATTCTATCAGGCCTTGTTGCAGTCAAATACATTAAGCTCCCCACTATCTGCTTGTAGAGAGTGTTGTCAACCCTCTTTCCTCCATCATCTTTGTTTAAGCTTGAAGCCAAACTCAGATGGTGTATTAACAGGATTACAATCTGCCATCTGAAACCTGTCCAAGATATCTCCTACATACTTCTTTTGAGAAATAAAAATTCCACTAGAGGACTGTACCACTTCCATGCCAAGATAGTAATGCATCGTGCCAAGATCAGACATCTCAAATTCAGCCATCATGGATTTCTTAAAACTTTCAAACATAGCTGTATTTCTTTCAGTAGAGATTACATCATCTACATATAGGCAAACAATGAGCATTTTCCCTCCATCATCAATTTTTATGAAAAGTGTATGCTCATAAGGACATTTTTTAAATCCTTCCTCCAAAAAATAAGTTTATATACGATTATACCAAGCGCGTGGGGCTTGTTTTAATCCATATAGAGCCTTTTTTAACTTATACACTTTATGCTCATTGCCGAGTTTCACATAACCAGGAGGTTGATCAATGAATACCTCTTCTCTCAAGTCTCCATGGAGGAATGCCGATTTCACGTCCAATTGGAAGATAGGCCATGAGTTCTGAGCTGCCAATGCAATCACCAATCTGATTGTGTCATGCCTTGCAATCGGAGCAAAAACTTCTTTGTAATCAATACCAAACTCTTGTTTATAGCCCTTGACCACCAAGCGTGCCTTGTGCTTGTCAACTTCACCGTTCTCCTTCAACTTTGTCTTGTAAACCCACTTGACACCAATTGTCTCGTGCCCTTTTGGAAGATCACATAGCTCCCAAGTATCATTTTTTTCGATGGCTGCAATTTCTGCATCCATAGCCTTTCGCTATTTTGATTCTTTGACAGCACTTTCAAAAACTATAGGATCACAATCTGAAAATAGAGCAAAGTGAGTGACTATATCTTCAGATTGAGCAACCCCAATTACCTCATAATCTGACATCCATGCAGGTCTTCTTCTAGCACGTTGAGGTCGATCCTCTTCTTGTGTACTTGCTCGAACTAGTTCTTCTTCATTCTCCACCGGCTGCTGCCTTTTATCTTCATCCTCTCCATCAAAATCAACAAGAATTTGTTGTCCCACACCTTTGTTGTTCCACAGCCAGAACTTCTCTTCGTCAAAAACAACATCTCGACTGATAATAATTTTCTTGGTGCTAGGATTGTATAGCTTATAGGCTTTTGATTGATCACTAACACCAAGAAAGATGCCTTTTTCTCCCTTATCGTCTAGCTTTCTCCTCCTCTCGTCTGGAACATGGGCGTAGGCTATACACCCAAATATTCTGAAATGATCTACTCCCGGTAATCGTCCGCTCCATGCTTCCTCCGGTGTCATATTTTGAACAGGAAGAGTGGGACTTCTGTTCAAAATATAAACACTCCAATTCACCGCTTCAGGCCAAAAAGCTTTTGGAACTCCACTTCTTGACAAAAGGCTTCGCACCATATTCATAATAGTGTGATTCTTGCTCTCACAAACGCCATTTTGCTGGGGCGAATAAGCTGCTGTAAGTTGCCTCTTGATTCCATGGGTCTCACAGAAATTTGTAAATTCATGTGAGTTATATTCTCCACCATGATCCGTGCGAAGAACTTTTATTACCTGTCCAACCTCTTTCTCGACAAGAGCTTTATAACTTTTAAAGGCTAGAAATGCTTCAGATTTTTCTTGCAAAAAATAAACCCAACATTTGCGACTATAATCATCAATGAAGGTGATTAAGTATCTCTTACCTCCATTAGAACATGGAGTTATTGGCCCACAAATGTCGGAATGAACTAGCTCTAATGCTGTCTTCGCTCTCCAAGATTTCCCTTGTGGGAATGGATTACGGTGTTGTTTGCTAACAACACATTCTTCGCAAACTTCAGAGGGAGTAGTGATTTGAGGAAGGCCAGTCACCATATTTTTATGCTGTAGAGTCTTCAATCCACCAAAGTTTAGATGACCATAGCGAAAATGCCATAACCATGCTGGATCTTTTAGTGTTGCAGCAAAACATGAATGAGTGGCGTTATGGAGATAAAGAGGGAACATACGATTCGCCGTCATGTTAACTTGAGCAATTAAACCCAAACTTGCATCCTGAATTTGACAAACTCCACCTTTGATAGAAACCTCGTATCCCTTTTCTTGTAACTGACCCACACTAAGCAAGTTGGTCTTTAAGTCTGGCACAAAAAGAACATTAGAGATAGTGTGAGTGGAATTTCCTTTGGTCTGGATACTTACACTCCCCTTTCCCATAACAGAAACCCTGGAATTGTCACCGAACTTAACAGTGTTGCGGAAAGATTCGTCCAAGTCAGAGAACAACTTCTTGTCCCCACACATGTGATTGCTGCAGCCAGTGTCTAAATACCACATGTTCTGTTGAGTTTCTTCCTTCACATGACACACCATTAAAAGAGACACCTCTTCTTCCTTTTCTGCAAAGTTAGTTCTTTCTCCACTTTGTCTATTCAAATTAGTTCGACAATCTGATTGATAATGGCCATACCTATGACATCTGTAGCATTCAACATTGGACTTGTTTGCTGGCTTTGGTCTATAAGTTGTTGAGTGGTGGCCTCCACGTCCTCTTCCTCTTCCTTGAAATTGCACTACAAGAAAAATCGCTCTTTGCGACCAAAAAATTTGTTGCCAAAGGGTTGTTTTTAGTCGCCCTAATATTTTGGCAACCAATATTTTAGTCGCCTAGTTTGTCGCCGAAACCTCGTCTGGGAATGTCTACGCCGACTAAAATCTAGTTGGTCGCCAAAGGCTAGCCATACGGCGACTAAAAAATTTTGTCGCCAAAAGGTGAGCCATACGGCGACCAAAACCGTTTGTCACCAAAGGTACCACATCGGCGACCAATATTTTGTCGCCAAAAGTTCATACGAAAAAAAATAAATTATTGTGCCACATGGCTGCTCGAGAATTAATCAAACCTTGCTTGCACCTGCTAAGAATTGAACCCACGACCTCCTACTTCTTAACCCAACACCTAACCACTGGGCTACCCATGTATTTATGTTCCATTTGTCAGAAACTATTTATATGTATTATCTTTTAGTATATTCCTTTTTATATTAACAAATGTATAACATTATTTATCATAAATTATGTATTGCATTATATTTTATTATATTTTTTTTGAAAAGTATTTTATTTTATTATATTATTTAATTTATCGAAATATACCATCGGCGACTAAAATTTTTGGTCGCCATATGTCTCCACAAGATTTACGCTTGGCGCCAATAATTTCGCACTGTATAATTTTTGGCACTAAACATTCCGCGACCAAAGCCGATGTTTGGTCGCCAAAGGCATTGCATACGGCGACCAAAATTTTTTTGGTTGCCAAATGTACTTCTTGTGGCAACAAAAAAAATTTAGTCGCTAAAGGGTCTACAATCAGCGACAAAAGTCGAGTTGGTCGCCCCAAGTATGCATATGGCGACTAAAACGATTTTGTCGCCAAAAGTATGTACATACGTCTACAAACAAAATTTTGTTGCTGAAGGTGCTACAATCGGCAACTAAAATTGATTTGGTCGCCATATTTGGTCGCCAAATGTGTTTTTTCTTGTAGTGTTGACTCTCTTGATGTTGATGGTGTTGTTGGTTTCCACGATCATTGTTGTCTCTGCCTCCTCTACCGCGACCTCTGCCATGACCTCTGCCTCGTCCTCTATCAGCTCCATTTGGTGTAAAGTAATTTTCTGATGAGGCCTTCAATGCTTGTTCTCCTTTCTCCTGTTGGTTAAGTTTTTGTTCATGAACCAACAAAGAACTTTGCAATTCATCAATTGAAAGTTCATCAATATTATTAGCTTCTTCTATAGAACAGACAACAAAATTAAATTTTGGTGTCATGGACCGAAGAATCTTCTCAACAATGGTGACGCCCTCTGTCTTGTCGCCATGGAAGCGCATTTTGTTGACGATTGCCATCGTTCTTGAAAATTAATCTGTAACCGACTCTCCTGATTTCATTCGAAGCAATTCGAACTCCGAACGAAATGCTTGAAGCTGCTGCCTCCTTGCCCTTGTCGTTCCTTGGTACTTCTTCTTCATGGAATCCCAAATATGCTTGGCGGTCTCCTTGCAAAGAATGGTTTCCAAGATTGAACGATCGATAGCTTGGGAGAGATAATTCTTTGCTTTGAGGTCCTTCAACTTCACCGCTTCAAGCTCCGCCTTCTGCACATCTGTCAGCACAGCTTCTTTTGCTGGTTCTGCTACTCCAGAAACAACAACCGTCCAGTATTCTTTGGAGCTCAAAAAATTCTCCATGAGCATGCTCCAATGGTCATAGTGACCATCAAAGCGTGGAATTGCTGGCTGCACAAAACTTTCGGAAGCCATTGCACAGATTTATTTATTTATTTTTTAAACTCTCACCAACGCTCTGATACCAATGTTACAAATAGATGAAGTCTCACACAATGTAAATTAGGAAAGCAAGGAACTGATCTATGTATTATTGATGATCCAAACAGCCTATATATAGGCTAATAACAAACGGATGAAAGCTGAAAAATAGGAACTACCAAAGCATGAAAATAGGATCATGCACACACTACTCAGTCAATCCTAGAAAAGTGCTGACCTACAAACAACTAATGAAACAGACTCAACTTACTCCTAAAGACTAGGCCAAAGTAGGCCACATTCAGCAACAAAATAGAAACGGCAAAATAACCTTCCTAAAGACTAGGACAAATGAAACAAACTTCCAACATCTTTTCCACTAAAGTTGCATGTATATAGGAGTTATTATCATCGCACATACTTGTCATTGAAGCAAGTTTGTTCCCTAGAAAAAATAAAAATAAAAATGTTTGCTAAGCATTGAGCACCGTAGGCCCCGTTCGCAATAGCATTCGTTTGTGATTCTACATTCTGGTGTTTGATATGTATGTAAGTTGTGCCAGTGTTTTTGCTACGTAAATGCTATGTTTCTATTAATTTGCAATTCAAGAAAAGTTTTTAAGGTTGTCTAAAAGTCGATTGAAATATCAAGTTTGGTATTTTGAATTCCGATTTTGAGAAACATCCACTACATTGGATAATATCTATGATTTTGACAAACGTACACACTACATTGGATATGTTGTGAAGCCTTACGGAAATGACCATAACATCATACTACAAGAGTGTACAAAATTCCATCTTACAAGAGCGAACGCCAGAAATAAATAAATGCGATTATGGAAGTACTAATTGGCCCTCAAGAAATTTGTTCATGTCCTACCCCATTACGTACGGTTTGCTCATTAAGAATGTAAAAACATATTAGGAGTAGGTAATTGACCCATTTAAATAAGTAAAAATTTCACTTACAATGTGAGATATATGATGTAACTAGGAGTGCAAGTGGTAGTAATTGCAACTCCATCGACTGCAAAAAAAATGCGAATGGTATACTTGTACGAGCTGTTAGTTTTTTTTGTTCACCTGGACGAAGACAATAGAAACGTTAAAAAAATAGACCGGCCACAAGCTTAAAAAGGTCACTAATGACAAAAATAAGTCAATTTTTCTGCTTTGTTTTTGTGTTTTCTAATCTCTTTTCAACTTCAATTCATATTGTGATAAATCTTTTTTATTTCTCTCATCACAAAGAATTCAAAAAGTCAAATGTTATGACCTAAATAAACCTTAATGGAATTCTACATCCAAGTGTAGGAAAAGTTGTAAAGAGAATTTTATATTGTTTTTAATAAAAAATATTTTTGCCAAAAAGAAAAGTTTTGTTTTTGTTTTCCGGTGTTTGATTGATAAATATTGTAGCATTTTTGTTTCAAGTTTCTACCCATTTACTAAAACCATTCTTAATGTTCAGCTCTCCTCCAGGTTGATTGTGATTTTGTTCGATGAAACTCAGTACATCCATCTTTAAACCTGATTTCGAAATTACCCAAAATTATAAAGGAAGATGCTAAAAGAAACTCAATGGCTTTTTGTTAAGGTTTAACAACTGTATTGAAAAGTGTGAAAAGTGTATAAAAGTTGATGAAAATATATTGAAAAGTGTAAAAAGTGTATTGAAAGGGGTGTGTGTATGTGTTTATCTTTTTCTATACTTAATGGAAGCCCACAAGGCTTCCGCTATAAAACCACCTTCAAATGACGAACTGTGGGAGGGATTTGCATATAGTATTTTTGTTGTTATGATTGCCGAAACAATTAATTGTAAGAAGATGTATGGGGTATTGGAGTGCGTGATACGGAGAGAGAGAGAGAGAAATCTAATTCGGGAAATTGGTCGATTGGTGGCAAGAGTTGCTTTGCAAAGAGATGATGTTGAACTTGCTATTTTTGTTTTGGCAAAAGAGAGAAAATTCATTAATCCAACTGTGATGTCGTCTATACATGCATGAAAAGGGCGCTGGCGACAAGTGGAGACCAAACAAAACTAACCTGTCACGACTTAGCTTCAGGCCTACAAAAACAGAACACAGCGATAGCCAAGTAGGAGTACAAGGCACATATAAATCTAATTGGGATGCGAACAGAACAAAGACTAAAATAAACAAAGAAGCAACGCCTACTCCCAATAAAGTTATGCGAAGGCTAACAAAACAAACACACATGACCAAAAACACTAGCACCAGCAAAAAAATATTAGTGGGGAAAAAAGTAGATAAAGGATATTAGGGTAGCGTGCGACGCTGCGGAACACAAAAGACATGAGGATCAAAATAGCTATCCTTAATGGAGTGTGTTCGTTTGCGCTTATGCCTTGCAAATTCTTTGAAAGGCTTGACAGATGGACCACCATCAATGTTTTTCAGCCTTGAGAAACGTCTAGGAGCCCTGCAAATCTCTGAAGTATCAAAATGCCGTCCTCTCTTTTTAGCACTGCTAGTCCTAGATGCCTTGAGTCGCACAGACCTGAGATATCTCAACATGTGGTTGGATGAACGCGCCATATGAAGACCTCCATATCTAGAATCAGTGATCCTACTCTCTATAGCATTGATTTCTGATTCCTCTCTTTTTACCTTGTCAGATCCGATATTCTGATCTTGCGACGGTGATTGTTGTAGATGTTGTGCTGCAGAATCTTGGAAATGAACGTCCTCAGAGGAAAGGACATCCTCAGAGACAAGTTCCTTCAAAGCTATAATGCGTTTAGATCTGAGGTTCCTCACAGTCGAACCTTGGTGTGGAAGAGTTGCTTCTATACTAATCGGGGGCGTCTCAGTATCTCCAACTGGCATCAAAACTAGCTCACCACCTGAAGCATTAGCTAGCTCATCGGTGGAGATGCTCGGTGCAAAAATTTGACAGTGACAAGTCATAGGGTCCTCAGGAGACCTGCTAATGCTGCGGATCTCAACGGGTGCAAAATTTGATCGATGAAAAAAACAAAAGGCCTTGGTATCTATAAGGGTAGACTGAACTTTTCGATCAATTAGAAGGAAGTCACGTCCCAATATGACTGGATATTCACTTAAAAGACTGTTGGGAATAAGAGCCTCGCTTATGACTCCTCCCAGCCCAACTCTGGGAGTGTTTCGCATGAATCCCTTTATCTGTGCCACCCTGTTTGGTGCAATCCCTTGCAGAGTAATGCTTTTGTGTAGTACTCTTGCCTTCGTCTTCTCTAGTATGACACCTATTGTAAAAACTGAATTTGGGTGATGAGGGGCTCCAATTAGGTATATATGTGTTCATAACAAATAATAAATCTATAATGTAGCAGTACAAGAAACACAACATTTGGCCTAGCAAAAAGGCTTGTGTGTTTCTTAGAAAATGCTAGGGTTCAATTCCCACGAGCCCTTCTTCTTCTTTTCAACCTTCTCTCCCTTTTCTTTTTCCTTTTCTAATTTCTCTTCAAGAAAAACTTGGATGCAAATAGGGGAGGGGTGACATGGTATCCCTACGGTGCATCCGGGCCGTCCAAAAATGCGTCCGACAGTTCGGATTGAAGTGCACCTTTTGTTTTCTTTTTTCTTTTTTTCATTTCAAAATCTAGATGGCACTTTCAATCCGAACCATTGGTTGCAATGTTGGACGGCCCGGTTTCAATCCGTATCCAAATTCTTCTCCTTCTCTTCCTTTTTTTTTTCTTACGTACCATGAGTCAGTTTTCCTTTTCTACCTTTTTTTCTTCTTCTTCTTTTTCTTTTTCTTCTTCTTCTTCTTCTTTTTCTTCTTCTTCTTCTTTTTCTTTCTTACCATGAGTCAGTGCAATGACTTAGCGAAGTAGTTTGCTTCTTTTTTTTTTCCCCCTCTTCCTTCAATTGTGTGAATATATGCGTCCACTACATCCTTATTGTTTATCAACTTTTTAAAAAAAAATTGACGGTATCGGAATTAGAGAAAAAATAAATAAAACACTCCATGCGTATTCGTAAAATGTTTGTATCAATCTGCCAATTTCAATTAAATTTCTAATTCTTGCAATAAGAATAAATAATTATGACCGAAAACTATTCTTTATAAACTTGAAGACACGAATTACAAAAAAGACAAAATATGAAACACGGCATTTATCATTTGAAATAAATATTAGTTCTTTAAAAAAAAAAATCAAGAAAAAGCATAGGGCCCTGATTTACATGATTATGGTCTGGGGCCAGGAAAATCTCTAGGCCGGGCCTGATGAGGGGAAGACAATATGGTTAGAGGTGGTGGGGTTGTTCGTGGGAAGACAGGAGTGACGGGCACAGAACAGGAAAATTACTTACCGCATTTTCCTTGGTAAGTCATTTTCCTCTAATTGATGATAAATATTGTACAATAAAAACGTTTTACTTATAATTTGTCCAACCAAATACTAGAAAATAAGTAAAATATTTTACATAAAAATATGTTACGCTCAAACAAACGGAGCTTAAATTTTGGTTTGTACTCGTACTCTTGTCATTAATTAATTACACAAATTACGTCATAAGGACAATGTCCATGCGAAGATCAGTTATCAATTTAAACCAGGGAAATATTTAAATTAAATTTCAGTATAAATTCTTATTTTAAATGAGACGAAAGGAAAAAAAATTAAGAAAGTAGACAGTACATTATGAACAGAAAGGGACCATTAACCTTTTTGGGGGGGCTTTGGAATTTGCTCTTTGTACTTTGTATGGGCTTTGGAATTTGTGTATATAAACCATCTTTGTACAAATAACCCAAATACCAGCACAATCTCAAGATTCATCCCAAATCTCAAGTTGTTTTTGTGGTTTAGAAATTCACAAAATTCAACCGTACTAATAAACAATAGGAGTTGTGCGAAAGAGAGAGCTTTGGTCGTTTTTTTTTTTTTTTTCTTTCCCTTCTTTCTATTATATATCTTGCTGATAAGTGTGTGCTTGACCGACCGAGTGATTTAAAATAAAGACGCGTCCCAAGCGTAGGACTCTCGACCGATGTAGCATAATATCCGGAAGTACCGGAGTCGAACCACAAAGACGGTCGAACATGTGCAGTACTCAAACATGACGGGTTACAGTTTATCTTAGCTCTTAGGTAGCCACCCATTGTTTAATGAGGTTGATTTACTAACTCGATTACCAAACTAAATTAACTAAATATGGATTTGAAAAGGAGAGTACAGCCATGGGAACCCAGCGTCCGCAACAAGCTTAACCAATGTTTACCCGGGCCACAATTATTCAATTTATTGATTTTAGAATAGGAAAAAAGATCCCTAACAAATGCGCACCACCTGTCACCAGTTTCCGTGCGCGTTCGAATTCCGACGATGCCTGGGTTTTGTTTGCTAGAAGAGTTTTCGTCTTCTAAAATTGCTTAAAAATTAAATTAATTCAAACCCGAGGTAAAAACATTAGTTACACTAGCCACGGGGCGCCTTCGCCCCGCGGCCGCACCCTATAGAACTACTCACTCATGATTCTATTAAACGCGACAATAATGTTAAGCCTAGATCTAAACATGATTTGCAATCAATATGAAGTAGAGAAAAGCAATCACTAAAAATTGAAGGAAAAGAAACTTAATAGATTACCAAACGGAAACAAGAATTCGATGCTGGGAAGTACTAAGAACTTGAATTAAACTTGAATCCGAAGAAAATCCTGAAAACAGCAGACAAAGTTAAGAAAAATAAACGTAAGTTATGAGTTGTGGAACCCTAATTTCGAGTTCTAAAGGGGTATTTATACATAACCCCCACTAATTACAATTAAAATCCTAAAAGAAAATAAAATTGCGTTGTACGAAAACCAAAACGCCACCGTTACAAAGCCAAATTAAGCTCTCGGTTTGGTGTAGCGCTACCTAACTACTTAGAGCATGTTGACCGGTTGACCTCCCTCTTGACCGTTGACCCCAAAGCACTTAGGTAGCGCTACACCCATTTTGGTGTAGCGCTCCCCAAGGTTCTGTTCAGCTTGTGAGCCCTGTTGTGCCACTTTTGAGCGCTCCACCAAAATCCTTGTAGCGCTCACGATGGTCCAATTTCGCTTTCCTCGAGAATCCACTCTGACACTTGGTCTCCACAGCCTTCCATGCCCTCAAGCTCTATCACGGCCTTCAAGTCTCTGCAATCCAATCTTGGTGCTAAAACAGCCTTATTTTCCTGAAAATTAACAAAAACACAAAAACATACCAAAGCAACGCATCAAGTGGAAAATAGGGAATAAATTAGATAATAACATGTTAAAACTACCCTATTTAGGCACTTATATCTACGATACTGCGTGCCAATCACACCCCCCAACTTGAAGGTTGCTAGTCCCTAGCAACAAAAAGAATAAAACAAATAAATGAAAGGATAGATCTTTTAAACCCCCGGGCGGCCCCGGTAGGACGAGTGAAGCCTCGTGAGGGTTTTCAGCAGTGATCACCCACAAAAGACAAAGGACTCGAACACTTCGAATGCGACTCAACCCAATCAATAACCTCTAAAAGCACTACAATAACTGTCAAGTAAGTCAAAGGCAAGATATTTCATTCATGGATAAAGTTAAACAAATGAACTCAGTACCAAACTTAGCACAAAAATTAATTCTCTCACCTACGATCGGATAGCGAATTTTCAAATGGCTTGCATGAATGAAAAGCCACATAAAGAAATTTACCAATCTCGAGAATAGTTCACACACCGTTGATAGCCCAGTGTTTCTTTAAGCACACTCCTTCCATTTCTTTCTTTATTTTTTTTCTCATGGTCGTGCAATGCCGGATCTCTCGGGCTTTCTAGTTGACTCTTTAGCGAGCTTTGGGTCGGCTATCCCCAAGCCAAACGGCCTTAGATCACCAGGTTTTAAGGGACCCCTACGGACTTAATTGCTCAAGTCAAAAAGGCTTTATTGAGATCCAAGCTAACCACATTTAGCGATACTTTCACAAGGTCTATCCATCTTTTGACGCGAACAACACGGTGGGAGCATACCCCGATCGTCCGGTTACTACTCAATGGATGCCCGGATAAGCATTAACAATATAGCACACATAACTCTCTTTTTTTTTAGAAGGAGTTACACAAAAATCCCATCAAACACGTTAACACATACCAGATTACCAATGACACATGAACCAAACTCGAGACCGGCAAATCATCAAGTGGGACAGTGTGTGTGTGTGAGCATGCTTTCAAGTGACCAAACGCTATCCAACTATAGATGATACGGGCTAACCCAGTACTTCTTCAACATCATGTTCACGAGCTTAAGTCTATCCATGAAATCATATCGAGACTCCCACTCGCACAACAACCACTATAGTGCTAATTAACAGTCATCAACCAAGAATAGTTACACCCAAGCATCCAAATTCTTTTTTTTTTTTGAAAAACATGTACAAAGTACACCCTCCCCCAACTTAGAACATGCTATGTCCTCAGAGCATGAAGACAATAAGAAAATAAAGAACAAGAGAGAGAAATGGACTAACAAATGGCAGCCAACCATCATGACCCCGGCCAATGTATGGGGAGTTTGTTGTCACTGTTGCGTTTCGTCATCGGAACTGCTCCCAGGATCCGCTCCTTCGGACCTAACAAGGTCCACAGCTAGTCACACAGAGCCGCGCCAAAGCTTTTCGGACTTACAACTGCCACACTTAGTGGCACCCCTGCTCGAGGCTCCTGAATGCCTCACTTACTCCGGCGAAGAGGCTCAAACTACCAAGGCTGGTGTGATAGCATGCTCGTCCTGCAAAAGACTTAAGAACCAACTACCTACTAGACAACAAATGACATTAGTACTGCCCGCTCGTAGTAGCCGAGCCACAAGGAAAATAAAATGAAAAAGAAATAAAAAGAATTTTTTTTTTGAAATAATTTTAATAGAGAGAGAGAGAGAGAGTTTAGCCAAACGTGAATTTTGAACATTTAACATATCAACAAAAATTAGTACTATGAACACTCCACTCCACTCCAAACTCTTTGCTAAAAACTGAACTCAGCCAGACCACAAGAAAAGATACTTCGAGTAAAGCAATTGCCGAATTGTTTTAAGAAATTGAAGTGCCTCTAAGTGCTCACGTGAAACCAAATTAATTTTCGAGCTGTGGACATAATTTACGATAGAAGGAAGATAAACAAAATCGTAATCATCAACACCAAGAAAATCAATATGTTCCACTACTGTCGACTTCGACTCTTCTACCAAAACCTCCTCCGCCAAGTTTGGTTTCTCAACTAATTCGTCCTCAACAAAGTCTTGGTCCCCAAAAGTAAGAGACTCACTCTCAAACCCATACTTCCTATCTTGCTCGTCCATTAAGGACTGCAAATAATCAATCTCAGTGTCCCACTCCTCAGTAGTGGGAGATTGTTCGATTGAACCATCACACGGAGGGCAGTGAGCTCCTCGTGCTCTAGACTCATAGGAGCGCAAAAGGAAAACATAGGCAGCGCGAATCAACAGTGGGAGATACATGAGAGGGGGTTCGACCTTTACATTAGACTCAAGAGGGGAACATTGGGCAGTTAGCTCCGCGTTCGCTCCTAACTCAGAAGGTTCCACCAAACCATCATCAACCCCACCCTCAATGACAAGTGGATCAACTTCCTCTTCTCTCTCTTCCCTAGCAGTAAGCTCCTCATCCCCTCCAAATTCAGAGGACTGTGGTAAGACCAAGTCAACCTCCTCAACATCGTTAACCAGACCTACTTCCTCTTCCCTAGGAGAAAACTCTTCACTCCCTCCAAACTTAGAGGAGCTTTCAGACCACAAATCAAAATCCTCCATAAAATGACGTGACTCAGTTACCTCTTCCTTTGGCAGGGAATTGGCACTATTAAAATCTAAAGCACAATATTCATTTTTCAGAATCTGGGCCAAAAGATCATAAAACTGTAAAGCCTCAGCAGGTGGTTTGTCCCAAAAACCCCCATCACTCATCACGTCCAGATATTGTTGACCCTTTTGAGAACGTCCTCTGTAAAAATAACAAACTATTTCAGGATACTCATAGACATGACGTGTGACGTTTTTGAGAAAACCCTTGAACCTTTCCCAACACTCACTAAAAGACTCATTCTCTTTTTCAGCAAATCTTTGAATTTCACTCTCTGCCAAATGACTCTTTAGGATAGCCATGCGGGTCTTATAGTCCCAAAAGGGTTCAGGGATTTGTGCCAGTTGACTCGAAAAGATGTCTGAGTAATGCTCGTGATCCCAAGAGGACTCAAAGGTACCCGGTTGACTTGAAGGGATATTCTCGTAACCCCAAGTAAAATTTTGTATTTGTGCAGATTGACTCGAAGGAATACCTACTTGGCTCTCAAAATTCCAATAGGGTTCGTTAATTTGTGCTAATTTACTCAACAACATACTATGGTGTTGCTCTAACTCCCCAGGGTTATCAACAAAGCCCATAAGTTTTTTTTTTTTACTCAAGACACAAAACACTTACCACTCGACTGACTCCAGATGACTCAACCTAGAAACAAAAAGATGCTAACAACAAAAGACACTTTTTTTTTTTTATTGACTCAGATAAAAACACAAAGATACTAACCCGACCCGACTTCTTTGAACACACGTTGCCGTCCCCGGCAACGGCGCCAAAAATGCTTGACCGACCGAGTGATTTAAAATAAAGACGCGCCCCAAGCGTAGGACTCTCGACCGATGTAACATAATATCCGGAAGTACCGGAGTCGAACCACAGAGACGGACGAACGTGTGCAGGACTCAAAGATGACGGGTTCACAGTTTATCTTGGCTCTTAGGTAGCCACCCCTTGTTTAATGAGGTTGATTTACTAACTCGATTACCAAACTAAATTAACTAAATATGGATTTGAAAAGGAGAGTACAGCCATGGGAACCCAGCGTCCGCAACTAGCCTAACCAATGTTTACTCAGGACACAATTATTCAATTTATTGATTTTAGAATAGGAAAAAAGATCCCTAACAAATGCGCACCACCTGTCACCAGTTTCCGTGCGCATTCGAATTCCGACGATGCCTGGGTTTTGTTTGCTAGAAGAGTTTTCGTCTTCTAAAATTGCTTAAAAATTAAATTAATTCGAACCCGAGGTAAAAACATTAGTTACACTAGCCACGGGGCGCCTTCGCCCCGCGGCCGCACCCTATAGAACTACTCACTCATGATTCTATTAAACGCGACAATAATGTTAAGCCTAGATCTAAACATGATTTGGAATCAATATGAAGTAGAGAAAAGCAATCACTAAAAATTGAAGGAAAAGAAACTTAATAGATTACCAAACGGAAACAAGAATTCGATGCTGGGAAGTACTAAGAACTTGAATTAAACTTGAATCCGAAGAAAATCCTGAAAACAACAGCCAAAGTTAAGAAAAATAAACGTAAGTTATGAGTTGTGGAACCCTAATTTCGAGTTCTAAAGGGGTATTTATACATAACCCCCACTAATTACAATTAAAATCCTAAAAGAAAATAAAATCGCGTTGTACGGAAACCAAAACGCCACCGTTACAAAGCCAAATTAAGCTCTCGGTAGCGCTACACACATTTTGGTGTAGCGCTACCTAACTGCTTAGAGCATGTTGACCGGTTGACCTCCTTCTTGACCGTTGACCCCAAAGCACTTAGGTAGCGCTACACCCATTTTGGTGTAGCGCTCCCCAACGTTCTGTTCAGCTTGTGAGCCCTGTTGTGCCACTTTTGAGCGCTCCACCAAAATCCTTGTAGCGCTCATGATGGTCCAATTTCGCTTTCCTTGAGAATCCACTCTGACACTTGGTCTCCACAGCCTTCCATGCCCTCAAGCTCTATCACGGCCTTCAAGTCTCTACAATCCAATCTTGGCGCTAAAACAGCCTTATTTTCCTGAAAATTAACAAAAACACAAAAACATACCAAAGCAACGCATCAAGTGGAAAATAGAGAATAAATTAGATAACAACGTGTTAAAACTACCCTATTTAGGCACTTATATCTACGATACTGCGTGCCAATCAGTGTGCATTGTTGTTGTCCCG
>OY978221.1:28893152-28895652 GCA_963854785.1 Vaccinium vitis-idaea | reverse complement strand
GCTAGACATAATGATTAATACTTTTATGATCAAGAAGCAAAAAAAATCAGTTCAAGAATGCTACGAACACACTGTTCACATTTCCCCCGTGGCATCAGTTAAGTTTCCTGTGACTAGGGACATGCTGGTTATTCTGATTCTAAACAATCAAACAAGATTACTTGTAGTGGCAATATTAATGGAAGAAGGGCTGCACTATTCGACTTCAAGGCTATAGTGCTTGTGCTAGTTAGTTTTAAGGAAATGGCTCCTTTGCTTTATCTAGTACTTCAGGTATTAATGGGTGATAATGGGGTAGCCATTTCATGCTTTCTACCTTACTTTTCTCATTTTTCTTCCCTCTTTTTTCCCCATGCACTCTTTTTACCTACAAAGAAACAAAGATATCAAACCAAATAGATCCTTAGATATATAAAACTAATTAAGGTTGGATGGAACAATATACAAACCTCTTGACATGCGTCAAAGAGAGGGAGAGCAGAGATTTCTTACCCCACGGTGATGGTTGTAGAGCAAGAGAGAGCACGAAGAGGCCCCAGTTCGTATCTAAAAAGGTATATGAAGAATCCAGAAGCTGAAAATGAATGTTGCACAGAAACTGTAGAACAAGTTTCGTTGGGGATTTTTCACAAACACCTAGCGTGCATAGCTCCAGGCGAAACCCCCCAAAATACTTCTCTGAACCAAATACACGGCACCCAGACAAGACAAGCAGAGGGAGATGCAGAATAGAGACACAAACTCCAAATTCAAACTAAAATCGAAACTAAAATCGAAAAGTACCGTAGACACGAAGCTGGAAAGAAGCCCCCATGGATGATTATAGATGAATATTGCTGAAGTTTGCTTCTGGAGAGATGCCCATAATCCTGAAGGCGTCTACATAGCTTGCGGCCTTAGAGGGAAAACAATCGTTGGGCGGAGATGGTGGCGGTGCAAAGAAATTTATCAGTTACGATCGAAAGGAGTCATCTGAGGATCTGATGGAGTGTTTTGCCTCTTTCATTAAGGAAATGAAAACAAAGAGAGGGAGAAGAAAGAGCAACAGATTTCTTACCCCACGGTGATGGTTGTAGAGCAAGGGAGAGCACGAGTTGGAGAGGGAGGGAGAGGCACAGAGTGGCTTCCACCATTTTAGAGCAAGAACAGCAGCTAAGCCAAAATTTTGGCTACAATACCTTGTGTACAGTACATATAGACAACCTGTCACCCTCAACACTCCACCAATCTATCTATTTTACCTTATCTCTCATTAAAATAATATTTTTTCATTTTTGAATATACATACACACAGTATATATACATATGTATATATATGCACAGATCGTCATCTACCTCCTCCCGCCGTTGCTACCTCCTCCGCGGTCGCCGTTGATCGTCATCATCATCCTCCTCCCGCCGTCGCTACCTCATCCCGCTGTTGCTACCTCCTCCACCGTCGCCGTCGAAGAAACCCACTTCGATCGGTCCATTTTTCGGAGCTCCATCGCCGTCGATAGTCATCGTCGTCGATCGTCATCACCATCGCCGTCGTTTGTCGCCTTCATCGTCATCACCGTCGTAGATCGTCATCACCATCGCCGTCGTTTGTCGCCTTCTCGTTCGTCGATCTCGTTGAGCATCGGTCGAAGAAACCCACTACGATCGTCGCCGTCGATCGTTGTTGTGCCCTCGTCGCCGTCGCCCTCGTCTCCGTCACCCTCGTCTCCGTCACCGTCGCCGTCGCCCTCGTCGCCGTCGATTGTGGTCCAGCAGTCGGGTAGGGGGAGAGAGAGAGAGAGAGAGAGAAAATAATAAAAAATTGGGTAGCTGATGAACAGTGCCACGGTAAATATACCGTAGCACTGTTCAAATATGGCTGGTGAACAGTAGTTTACACTACTTGCTGCACCTCCATTTTCTTCTTCCTCTTCTCTATTTTGCCCAAATCTCTATTTTAGACTACCTGCTGGTGATGCTCTAAAGACTGTGGATGAGATGATAGGCGATATAACCTAGGCTATTTTTTTTGGCGACAATGAAAAGTGGAAGACACATCGAAACGACGTAGTTTCGTTTGATAAAATTAGAGGCTTTTTTGGTGACAAGGCAGGCACAGTGAAACGACGTAGTTTTGTGTGGAAAAAAATTTTGAGTGAAATTTTAAAGCCGCCTAAACGAGTTTGATCCCGCCTGCGCCAAAATTCACGGCCTTTGGCGACAAGTTTGTACTAGTGGCCTTAAATTTATCTTTCAGCGACAAGTTTCTGAGTCACCAAATCTCCTATTTCTTTGGCGCGCACATTTTTGGGTGCCCAAATATTTTCGGTGACAAGCGTTAAAATTACTTGTCGCCATTGGGTACATTCCGTGACAACTTATTTTTTGTTGTCACCAAAAGATTTTTTTGGATGTAGCCAAAAGTGTTTTTTCTTGTAGTGTACTCATTTTTTATCAGAAGCTTGTGATTTGTTTTTTGATGCAGCAAGTAGTGGAAAGCAATTCTTAATTGTTGGTACCA